>VWPU01014389.1:0-16817 GCA_013398955.1 Callaeas wilsoni | reverse complement strand
CTCTGCCAGCTCCTCCTGGACTCCCAGAATCACCAGGCTGGAGGTGAACTGCTGCAGACAGTGGGCTGGCCATGCGCAAACCACTCGCCATCACCCCTCCCTCCCTTGTGCCCCTCAGTTCTTCCCTAAGAGCAGGGAGATCCGGCTGACAACAATCACCAAGATTACATTTTTATCCATGGCCAAAAAGTCACCCATACTGCACACCAATATCGACTGTCACTATCCAGGAAGCATTTGGTTTGTGAACTTTGCTCAGTTGACACAAAGCAGTCGCGAGCAGGAGTTAGGCTCTAGAACTCGAGGGGACAATTCGAGAAGCATGCAGAAGTACATGGGGCAGCGGAGAGGACTGAGCCCGGCTGGCACGTCAGTCCCCACACAGCCACTTGCTCATTCCCTCCCAGAGGGATCATGTAGCCGATCAGAAGTACAAAAGCAAGAAAAACTTGATGGTTGAGATATAACAACAACGTAATAACTGAAGGGGAAAAAAAAAAATAAAGAAACAATGATGCAAAAGCCATCCCTGGGCACCAGCAGGCCAATGCCTACTGAGCTTCTGAGCACCTGGTAACTTGGAAAAAACTCCTCCTCCTCCACCCTGCAGCCCTGCCTTTATTGCCCAGAATGATGTGATACAGTTTGGAATCTCTCTCTGGCCGCTGGGAATCGGCTGTCCTGGCTGTACCCCCACCTCCAGACCACCCACCCCGCTCCTGCTGGGAGCTCACAAGAAGCAGTAATCCTGGGGGCTGCGAAGGGCTGTTCAGCCAAAGCTGAAGCACTGGGGTTCTTTCTGTCCGCTGTTTTGGTCACAAATCTAGGACACAGCACCAGATGGGCTGCTCTGAACAAACTCCACCTCAGCCTAACCCAGAACAGACATCTGTACATCCAGATGTTGACACCAACCTTTCATCCTCCAAACTGCCACATCTCCAGGCCCTTCCTTACACCTCTCCTGTCTTCTGCTCACCTGGACTTCGCATGGAATTCAATCTTGAAATCAAAACTCAGATGTCCATTTACCACTCTGGTAAATAAACCTTTTAACTGAGATCACAGAGAAAAATGAAGTAAAGCCTAACCTTGTTTTCAATCCAGAGACAGCCAGGCAAGCAAGAAGTTCTAAAACTCCGTATCCATTTTAGGAGCTCCTTGTACTAGAACTTTTTTTCCCCTTCTCATTTAAGTACTGTCAATCTCTGCCAGAAGCTGGAACAGGATCATCTACCCCATCTCTACACTTATATTGCATTTGTCACTCAAACTCCTCTGGGCAAAATACAGAATACTAAAACAAGATAGCACACTGCATTTTTTCAGAGCCCGCAAGCACTCTTCCCAGATACCCTTCTGGTGCACAAGCTACACTGCTGCCAGCAGCCACTCAAGATAAGCAGCACATTTAACAGGTAGGAGAGACACTGCAAGTAGCTGGAGGCAAAGTCAAGGCAGTTCTGTACCTGAAGATCCTCACACAATTTTGACAATCTCTTGTACTAACAAAGAAATCACACATCCAGGCTGACTTCAGAATGTAACCCAAAAGTAGTTTACCTCCCTAGAAGGAAGTTTAATATATTGCACATTTTGTAGTCCTCTAGCATTATTCTTTCAGCCATCTATGAGACAGCCAGAGCAACACAAGACAGAAAAATCTACATCTTCCCTGCTTTTTAAAGACACTGACTCCCTGTTTGCAGGAGCAGTCCAAGGGAAAAGGTTTCACAAAAACCTCTGAGTAAACATTTGCAGATAAAGGATATCAAATTAACATCTGTATGTACAAATACATACACAATTTAAGACAGCTGTAGATCATCTCTCTCTGCTAGTTTCTAATACCAACATAAACCACAGAATTTCACGAGCATCCGTACCACAGAACTATTTCCCACTGACTTAGTTCATTACTTAGAAGATTTAAGTGATAGAGCTTCTCCCTTTCAAAAACAGCCTTTCCAGTCTACCAATAGTTAATATTTTCTATTCACTCTTCCTAGTTTTAGTTTACTCGATGTATCTGGTTACTTTCCTAAGTACAGACAGATCATGACAGTAAGGCACACAAAAATAATAGCATATACTAATGCAACTGCACCAGGCAATTCTTTTATCTCAAAAGGCCTCAGCCATGTTAATATTCAGAGTAATTGAAATCTTGCACATGAAACCAGTAGAAAGATATTCATAGCTCACTACATCTCTTGAGACAGAAATCACTACTTCCTCATGCAAACAATACAGGCTACAGCAGCAACAATGTCACATTCACAGAATTAAATTACTTGAGGTGATTGCATCAACTTTTAATACAAAACTCAGAGCAAGTCTACTTTTCTTATACCTTTTTCTATCTTGTGTTTTAATAAAACCTTCCAAATCACTGAAGCTGGCCACAAGTTGTAAACTGAGGTGCATTTACATGGATTGATTATATTTAAGTATTACTTTGCCATGTTCTTAATTGTTACGCTGAGGAATCTCACTCTCCTCACAAAAATCAAATCAGCAGTAACTCCCAGTTCACCACACGCAGAATGAACAGTGATCAGCTGGGTACCTTCTAAACCTAACAGCAATTTTCACTCCACTGCCCAGGCAAATCGTGATGTGCTGGGACACCCATTTCTGCACACAGGTTACAACCTCAGGGAGCAGCTCCCACTGCTCCCAGCAAGGCTCATTTTCTAGGGGTAACAACCAGAAACTTAACCTTCTCTTAACTTTCATGGCTTTTTTTTTTTTTAAACTGAGCTGATATTGCTGTTTTCTAAAATTTACCTTGACTTCAACATCTACAAAAGCCATGGTAAAGCGTCACTCAAGGACAAGTGCTTTTTAATTTCCTGACAAGCAGGAAGAGAATAACTTCCCATATGAGCACCTGAATCAAGGGAGTTTAAAGGGACAAGCCCAAAACTGGTTAATATCTGAAGTACAAAAAGCTGTCTCCAGCTTGCATTTTGTGACTTGTCTTAGTCACAAAATAGAATTCACTCCTACAACCTCTGTTCTTCAGTTCAGAGAATGAATAATGTTCCCATTAGACAATTTAACCATCTGTTAACGTATTCAATTTTGCAATTAAATCTAAAAAGGCACCTAGGAAATTGTGAAAAGATACCCAAGTCATAAAAGCTGATGTGCAGAAACCAGAACTACACACTCATTTAGGCCTTACAAGATCTTTACCGTGATGAAGTATACCTGACACTTTGTGAATTATATTTTTACTAATTTTATTACTAATGTTTGCTTCAGTATAATATTTTTCACACTTCAAGGCACATTCACCATGCTTTCAGAAAAACCTTGAAATGACTGTTGTAATCCATCTGCTGTCTCAAAAACACTTGAATTGAGCAATACCAATAGTCTTGTTACTATTGTTGTACATTTACATTTGGTCTATATGACACCATATGGAAAAGTCTTGTTTGCCTTGCAGCTGTTTGCTTCACAAACTCCTTGAGTATGCATTATTTAAGTTTCTAAACTAAGGCTTAACCTGAGCACGGAGGGAAGCGTTCCTGGGGTTGTGGGAAGCGTGAGAGCACCTCGCAGCAGGCTGCCGAAACGCCGGCGGCACAGTCAGGGCATCCCAGAGCAGCACGGCACCAGCTCCCAGAGGGAAGCTCCAGCTCTGCCCAATCCCCCACCTTTTCCCCCAGGAGAGTGACCATCCACAGGCGAGCAGTGCTCCAGAAATAAGCCTGCCAATTCCTCACGCTAAATAAAGCCCGAGGGTCACCCCGGCCGGTAAATCGTTGATAGCACAGGGCACCAACTCTTGAATCGCGCTGCTGGGAGATGCCTCAGCGCTGCTGCCCAACAGAACGGGAGGGAACACATGCCAGGGGCACGGGAATCATACCGGACACTGCCCTCACAAACGCCATGGGCTGAGGTCTTACAAAGAGCAAATTAATTCAGAAATTGAAGGGGAAAAAAAAAAATCACTGTAAACAAACAAGCCAATTTCATCAGATTCGTAACTGAAGATACAAAAGGAGTTGAGGAACACATCTGAACTAACTTTTTTTTTTTTAATAATTTGAAGCTCAAACTGCCACTCCTGTTCTGAAAAGTTTGTTTCAGACAATGATTTCTTGGTGTTCATTGAGAAGTAAGCTTTAAAAAACAGAACAAAATGAAAAGCTTTTTCCAAAAGCTGTGGTTCCACGTCAGTCTAAGCCAGTGAAATTGCTGGTTGCGAGACACAGGGCAAAGGTGGCAGCAGGACAGTCAGATCAGGTCAGACAACTGCACGAACATCTGCAGGAAGCCTGTTAGAAGGGACAGTTCTCACACCAGCCAGTGCAGAGGCAAACTAAGGAAGTGCTGGCATTTTCCAGAGCCACAGTTGAAACCCAAACATCTCCCACCAAGTCTCCACACCAACCATACCAGATAAGCCGCCACTCCAGCAGCCCAGGATCAGCAGGGGTTAGAACCCTGCTACACAACTGCAGAGCTCTTCACACAGCCCTTGCTACCGCCGGGACCTGGGGCCTGTCCTGACACCTGGGTCCTGTTCTGACACCTGAGCTACGTCCGGACACCCGGGTCCTGTCCCAACACCTGGGCCTTGTTCTGACACCCGGGTCCTGTCCCGACACCCGGGCATCCTGCAAGACAGGTTCTGCTCTGGGCATCTTGGAAAAGCGCCCTGAGGCAGTGCAGCACGTTGCTCATTACAGACAGCATGCTTTGCTCTACAGACCAGTCACAGGAGTCTCAGACTCCTCAGAATGCTCTACAGCTCTTACATTCCTCTGTTCAAACCATCAAGCAACGGTTTGCTCTTAAAACTTCTGCAAACCAGACTCTGGAAAGAGTCGTAACTCCACTCATGAGTTTCCCAACAAACAAGCATTGCAATGCTGCTTTGATGAAGTGCAGCTTGCTGGCCTCAGTGTGCAGGTTTAGTGTTCCAAGAGATATTTAACTTCTCAGGATCTTTACAAAGATTAAGAGATAGGGCAATCCCTGCTCTTACAACAAGAACTGAAAAACTTTTTTAGTTTGATGCTTCCATTTTTATTCAGAAATTCTACCTGTGGATTTTAGTACTTAATTTCAAAATGCGTGTGGCATTGCATAGCCATTAACCAACAGAAGGGTTAACAAGATACATCTTAAAAAGAGGGAAAAAAAGAAAAACAACTGCCCAAAAAACAACCTCCAACCAAAACCCACCATCCACAACGCACAAAAATAAGTAGGTATGATACTCCACAGAAGCCCAAGAAAGGCTAATTAAGAAATGTGCCCTTTAAATATTCTAATACATACATATAAAGTAAATGTAGCAATAGAAATGGAGAGTTTCTGCATAAAAGCTCCCTGTACCCAAAAGGAGGCCCTTGTGTTACAGGCAGTGCCTCGGCTGCACTAGGACAGGTAAGGATTTGCATGAAGAGACAAGGAGGAAATCATATCTGAGTATGCAGACAGCATATGGGACTGCACCAAGTGCCAGTGTGAATGGGGAAATAGGGACAGGAATTACACTTCTGTGTCCTTGGATCCACAGGCTAAGCATATACACTGTTGCCATATACATTTTAAATTTTGGTCATCTGCACTGCATTTATTTTGAGCTTAAGTTATTTCACTTTCAAATCTAACAGTCTTGGTAATCGAGACTTCAATGGTCTTTCTTGAAAAACATTGTATTTTTTAAAAATAAGATTGAGATAGTCAAGTGCCAATTACGTTTTATGCTTTGCTTGATAAGAAACATTATTTCAAAAGCTGTACCTCCTAAGCTTCCTTTAGTAAAATGCCAGGATTAGGAATGCATTGGAATAATTTCAAAAAAATTCTTTGCAGCTTTCCATGCATACATAGGTGCCTTTAAAAAGTGTCAGATACATTTTATCAGAGACTAAGCCCTCTGTCCAAGTCCTTGCTCCTGTACTGGACAGGACTGCTCCGCAGTGTCAGCATCGCCTATTTCCTGCACCTCCAGCAAGGATATCAGTGGGTTTGGAAGAAAATTAGAAAGTGCTTTTTCCTAGGAAAATAGACTGAGATCACTTGCTAAACTTGTCACTCAAACAGTCATTGGGTCGAGGTTCAGGACTCGACTGAAAAGGAGCTCAGAGCAGTTCCAGTGTGGCCAGTGGATGTTCTGGGTGCTGACTGGACTGCCCGCCTGCTGCTTTCCTGCAGAGTGCCGGCAGAACCACACTCGGCCCTGCATCTCTGCTGCTTGCTTTTCAGACTTCTGAGCTCTGAGTTCTTAGGGAACTCGGTTTTTGCTTTTTTGCTATAATATTATTGTGAAGTGCTTTTGAAATATTCTGGAACACTTAAACTGGAAAAACTACATCAAAACAACTCCTGACACAGTAAGTGCAGACTTTATCTCAATTTTAGATACGAGATATTTAGATAGTGAGATATTTATCTCACTGCTTAGATACAAGCAGTGGGACTGAGCTCTTTGCTTTCATCACAGCGGCAGCACAAAGCAGTTTTGCTGGATGTCAGTACCTGATGTGCCCTGAACTGCTGCTCATCTTCTGCCCCTGCTCCTGGCTCTCTCGAGTGTGGGTGCTGAGCTTTTCATTCAGACACACTGTGGAGCTGCTGGGACCGAGTGAGAGCTGTTCCAAAGCTCTGAGCTGGGCCAGTGAACAGGAGGGAGAACAGGCCTCCTTTCATGCCTCACTTTCTCAAGAGAGAGACCTTTTCCATTGGACAAGATTCACCTTTGCTCTTACTGAACTGCAATTTTAATTTCTGCCCTTTTAACCATAATCACACACTTTGAACCTGGAATTAATCTTTTGTCATAAGCAAAGCATTTTCTCTCAAGAGGATCAACTTGACAGAGTTGGTTTGAAATTATCCTAAAAAACGAAGCAGAAACTGCTTTGAGAAATTTCTTCACTCTAATACTTACCTTTTTTTTCATTCCTGCATAGTTGCTTCCTCTATGACAGTGTATGCAAGTATAGCCTAACACCCCTGCACAGGGAGAGGCTCCGTTTCTGTAAACTTCTCCTGCTGTTCAAAGCAGAGATGCTCTGGTAAGATTTTTCACTGCATGCTGGTGGTTGTGTAGAACATCTCTTGCTCTTGAGGGTACAGTAAACACTGAAATAAGTGCCAGACTCCATTTGGATTTTCCTACGAAACCATTTGCAAAGTTAAACCGGCAGCATGCGTGTGTTGGGAGAGAACTGATACACTTAAAAATAAAGCAGAACACCCACAGCAAGCTGCAGGAGCTTCTCTGGGTACTGGGCAGTTCCTTGCAAATGGAGTATATTGCCTTTGGTAGGCTTTGAGAAAGTGACAACATGTGTACTTGCTTTGTTTGGGTTGTTTTGTAAGTAGTAAAACAACCCAACCAACCAAAACACATCCCACAAACAAACTGGCAGCAGAAGGGACGCAGTGAGCCAAGGGAGCTGGAATTACTTGTGAAGACCATTCATTTTGTCTGTACTCAGCAGACTTGGAACATGGTCACAGGGATCATGTCAACAACTTCTTAGAATAATGTTGTCTGTCTTCCAAGACACAGCCCTACCAGTAAAGAGCAAGTACTTCATCTGAGCAGTATTTGATCCCTACATTACAGTAAGTTGATGGTAAAGTTACTTTTTTCTCCCTTAATAATAAATGATGAGAATCTAAAACTTGGAAAAATGAGCAGTGCTGCTGTCATAGCAGGGAACTCTGGATTTCCTCAAAAACCAGAAATTCAAGATTGAATAATTGCCACAGGCATGGACCATAATGTGACTCAACAGCCAAAGAATATTGGGTTAAACAATGCACAGCTGCTGTGCTACATACGAGGCCTTTCTGTTCTTTTCCCTATTCTTTCCTGTTTATAACAGCATCCTTAGCAGATTATTTGTCCTTTGGGGAAGTAGGAAATGAAGCACCATGTGAACAGAGAGGAATTACATTGTGAAAGGAATGACAATTGTCCTCAGTAATGAGGAAGCCAATGGTATCATTTGACTTCAGTACAGGTGAGAGGCCCTATTAAGAAGAAATTGGAATTCAGGACAATTAGAGAAACTTGTCATAGATTATGGAGAATCTGTTATTTTCTGCTAAAGGAGATCAGAAAAAAAAGATGGTTTCCTCTTAAATATTAAGTGTTAAATGTGCTTTGGCTACCCCAGAACACTCAGACGAATTTTATAAAGGTTTTTCACAAAACAATTGTTTTGAAATATCAAATGTTAACTGATGGGATTACTGCTTATCTCAGAAGTCATTCACGAATTAGTCTGAATCACAGAACACTATAAACTAGCCTTAATGGATACAGGAAGCCTGTCCTATCCACCCAAGCTTTGTCTGAAGCTCAAATGTGAATGCATACTGAAAATGAAAATTGCCTTTCTGGTGTACAGGCAGAAATTTTACCAAAGCCTTCCGCTGTACTCTTTGCCTTTCTAGTTTGGGAACATCTCCATCAAGCTGCAATACCTGGAGAACGACAACAAAATTCACTGCTGTGAATTTGTTACTGTGAATTTGACTTCGGTGTGTACAAAATCAGATAGCAAAGCTCCTGTGCAGCTCACAAAGAGCTAGAGCCTGAAGGGTCTCAGCTAGCTGAGCTCATGTGTCAGCTTTGGAACTTGGCCATCTAACAGGGGGCTACCCTTTGAGTTCCAGGTTTTGGACTCAAACCTTTTGTTTTTCATTCACTCCCTAAATGTGGCTGGCACAAAAATTAAAACATGGCATCAGTGTATATTCTTAGCCTGATGTGCTGTTTTCTTCTTTATGGAAATTCTTACCTGTCCTAATAGAACTGGAACATACAACCACTGCAGCTATTAACTGTCAAGTTCTCATCTACTCGTGTACTCACACAATTACAAATGCAAACATCCAGCACATTATGAAACCAAAGTATTTCAGAAGTTACTTCAATTTAATAGACAAAAATAATCCTCAGCAAGAGAAAGAACATGAAGATCCAAAATGCAGACAGGAAAGCAAAAACTTTATGCTGCACAAGAATTAACTGCTTGTATTCTGTTATTAGGAGCTAGAATCTACTGGATCTCAAGTTGGCTTTGTATTTGTTCCTGACAAAGCTACACTCATTAAAAAACACTAAACCACAGGCATCTTTAAAGGTCATTATAACAACCATCATTAGCTCTTACCATATTAAGGAGCAATGAACTGCAGAACTAACATTTTTCCTGAGCAAAGTACTTATTTTGTCTTGTTCCACCATCCCTGAGAGCCCACACTGAATTTATACAGAGCCACTTGTGGACAGGTAACCAACTAATTGTGACAAAAAGGTGTCCATGGGGACATTTAAGCTCTCAGGTTATTTCCTCTCATCTTCATGCCTACACACGTAGTATGATGCATTTTTGTTTATGTGACTCCAGCCAGGACAAAGTTATTAATGTTTGACCAGCTAATCCCCGAACAAAGAACCAGGCCTGTGTCCCTCAAACCAACCTGCAGCCACCAGTCCTGCAATCCCCTTGGCCTTTGGAACCTAAAATTACAGCTGCTGCTTTCCTGTACAGCAACAGTCCTGCAGCGCCAGAGCTTGGGATTCTGCAGCACTATTCCCTAAAGATCTCAAAATTTTTATTTAGAAATTTGTTCTAAACTACAAGGGAGCAGTGCTCAAAGTTCCACAATCCTCAAGCAAGTTCTCCTGTATTTATTCTCACTCAAAGGGACAAACTAAATATGTTAATGAGGTCATGTTATAAAAAGAAAACTTCATATTTCCACTATAAGTAGAGCAGCATTAAGTGTGTTAAGAAATATATATATTTACACACACAAAAATCACTAAGGAATACAAGGCAGGACTTTCTGCCATGACATTTTTTAATCAGTCACTTTTACACTAACATTTTCCACCTTTGAAACATGTTTAAACTGTTATAAACAAAATATTATGCAAATAACACTTGCAGGGGGCAGACACATCAGACATTCACAATATTCATTGCTTTCTCCAATGCCCTCTTGTCTCCAACGATTTACTCTGAGGATCTCTCAAAGGGAACCTTACAAGAAAGCTGCCTGCCCCAAGCACACCTTGACATTCCCCTTCTCTCACTCTCCCGAGTTTCCTGTTTGCACAGGAGGAACCTGTATCCATGACAAACTCTTCAGAACACTTCTATCTTACACAACGCAGGTGTGGTGACATTACACTATGCACTACACCTTCAGGCCAAATATTACCACACCCAGGTGAACCAAAAACCTTCAGGAGCTGTACCAAACCATAAAATTGCCGCATGTGCCTTGTTCCAGAATTGAACTTGCAAAGTATTTCTGCATTTCTATAAATCAGATGAGTCCATGATTTAGATCATGACGTACATCACAATATTTCACTGCCACAGCAGATCCTTCTCAGGTCTGTGCTGCTTTCACACCATGTCCCACTAAACAGCTATCAGAAGAGGGCTGAAAAGCAGACACGATTTCATGGAACTGGTGGATAAATTTCAGACAAATCCATACAAAAGGAGGAGTTATAATGTGCCATAACTCCAGTCTTATTTAGTTCTAGCAAACAGTAAAGGAGTGGTTCTGAAAGGTTCATTTTCATGACCTTGTTTGTCTCACTGCCATGCAAAACAACATCAGCAGACAGCAAGGGGAGCACGGAGAGTGCTGAAGCCCATACTGCTCCCTGAAAAAGCCAATTCCTTAACTGTCACCCCCTTCTCCCATACAATTAATTGTTAGCAGGTATATTTGCCTTGCAGGCTGTGCTAGTGCTGCTTTTGTCACACAGCATCCCCCTTATCTACGTGTTAGGTTGCTACAGGTGCAAGTGGGAATCCTCAAGGTGCTCACTCCACCAGTACTGTAGCAAAAAGCCACCTCCTTCCCCAGATCTGAAGGTCAGTTTAATACAAACACAATATGCAAGTGTAAGATGAGTTAGCTTCGTCTACCTGGAACTTTACCAATTGCTACACAAATACCAAAGAAAGTTTTTCAACTGTTAATTTCTCAAAATTATCTGCTCTACCACCACAGCAAATTTAAAGAAAAAACCCTTATTTCCTTCTAAACAAATAAATTCTTCTTTAAAAAGAACTGAATTTAAGGAATGATGATATACAAGTTGTAAGCAACTGTATAAAACCATTCATTTTAGTAATTTCCTAACTTCTTGTGGTTTTAAGGTTGAACAAGTAAACTGATGAAGAACAAACTGAAATTGCCAGTTGCTCCAGCAGCAACTGCCACTGCTTGTTTTACTCTAAATTTGGACAAGGATGAAAAGAATCAGAGGGGTGTTATTAGCCATTATTGCTTTATTGTTTACCCCTAGAGAACTGCAAGTGATGCAGAAAATATGAAGTCATCTTGTAACCCACTCCAGGTTTTTAGGTCTATCTTTTCCTTCTCCCGGACCACCAGCAATCCCAGTGTCACTGGCAAGCTTTGCAGGCTCCTTGTGACACCAGAACCGAAGTCCATCCTTAAACACTTGGATATTCAGCACCACGCTGCCTGAAGTCTCAGAAAGCAGCACTTGCATTTGCTGTGCACACTGTCAGCTCTCATAGCTCCCCTTCACTTGGCCTAGGTGGAATCTGCTTCGTTTGCAAAGCTTCCTGTAGCATACAGAAGTGCTCGACGGTTTTGTCTTACAAGGAGTAGTTCAGGAAGTTTAATTACCACAGCCAGATAGGCTTATCACTGTCTCTATCACCTCACTTAAACAGTGTCAATAGCAATTCACATTAAAAGCTAAAGCGTTTACCTGAACATCAGCACCAAGCATGCCCTACCCTCCCTGTCAGCAGCAGTGCCTGACCAGAATAATCCTCAGCACCACGAGTTTCAGAAGACATGAATTTTACTCTTCAGTGGTGGTTGCAGCCTTGATAACTTCACTTGCTGGAACAGCCTGACTTTGAGCTAATAAGAGCAAGACTCTTTTAGAACACAAGCATTTTGGTGCACTTTTTCCTCAAGCACACACTTGAAACAAGAACTCTCTGCGGGCGTGCAGATTTCACTCCGACACTATGATCTCAAATGTAATACATTTTATTTGATTGCCAAAAATCTCTGCTCAACCTGACTCATAGTTCACGTATGCAGTACACAGATATCTAAAGTAGTCATGCAAAAGCTTTTTTTTTTTGGTGGGTCCTGCAGCACAGTCTGTCTGACAGGGACTGATAAACACGATTTAAATCACTCCTTAACTCCTGCACTGATATGGGTGGTGCAACACAGCTGGGAAACCTCTCCCAAGCACTCAGCTTACTTCTGGTTTAAAGCTACTTCATAAAAGCTTTTATCCCACTGTTTGACACTAGGTTATGGCACATTAATCAGAATGTTGAGTTCCTAGCTTTTGATTCATCTTAAAGCTCACGAGGTTTAAAAGACTTCAGTATTAAGCACAAACAATTTCTGCTTTTAAAACAAAATATGAGATGCTCCTTGGGTGAATCACCAAATGCACTTGCTCTGCAATTAAGGGAGCCCTCCCTTTCCCCTAACAATTTGTTTTTCAAGTTGAACAACATTTCTCCTAATCTGCTTTTGAAGGCTGCATCACACTCAGAATGCAGCCCCTTGAAGGGTGGTTTGCAGTAAGAGAATCCCCCACACAGACCTGGAGGGAACCTGGGGGTAAAGCAGCATGTGTTAGCATGGCACTGGCCACCACATCTGCTTCTGCTAATGCTAAACGGACACATTATTAACTTGAATTAAAAACACCACCACAGAGCACTGGCCAAGTTAATTTCTGGTTAGACAGTGCTCTAACACTCCCAGAGCACCCCAAATCCTGTTACAGCACCTCTATTCAAGTGCTGACTCACAGAATCACAGATATTTCAAAGGATCTCATTCTTTTCTCAGTGCAGTCCAAACTCCAGCCTGAAAAGCAGGGTCACCCACCAAATTCAAATCAGCATGCTACAGACTCTGGCCAGGTTTCAGAACTTGAAAACCTCCAAGAACAGTGATTTCAGTGTCTCTGACCAACAAATACGTCATCATCCTTCAAATTATTTCCCCCTTATAGTTATTCTCCTTTCCAGCAACCTCTCCTGCTCCTTCTTACGACCCCTTCTGCCATGAACTTCTATAAAATGTCCGACTTCAACTTCTCAACCAAAAAGATGCTCAACTTGCCAAGCCCTTGGTAAGCTACACCAGCTCTGTCAAACCAGACCTGACACACTCAGGCACTTCCCATTTCCTAGGTACCCAGAATTATCTATTTCCCATGCGACATTGAAGCAGTGGGGAGAGCAAAGAACATCTGAGTTAAGCATTAACCAACAGAGGAATGGCAGCAATCTCCCTAACAACCTTAATTTAGTCTGTTTGCCCTAGCAGAACAGGCATGCTTTTAAAAAAGCAAAACAAGCATGTTGCCAAAGCCATGCAACTGCTCTCTGCCACCTCCTGCCAGCCTATTCTCAGGGCTGTCGTGATATTAGATGATTGTCTGCCAAAACAATTTAGATTTTTCCTGCCCATTTCACTATAAACAAAAATGATGACAAAAATACCAGGCACTTATTCCAACCTCTAGTCCTTGAGCCACCAAAAAATGAGGAAAAAACCCCCAAAAACACCAACTCAGAGCTGCCTCAGCAATAGTTATGAGTCCAGGTGCTCATAACACTGATATCAAACTTCAGTAAAATACTCCATTTACACACTACTACTATAAAACGTGGAACTAAATTCTCATTGTGCAGTTCTGTCACATTCAACAAACCTGAATTGTATGAAACCTGAACATATCTCCCAACTACCTAAAGCAGAAAATAACTGAATGAGCAGTTCTGATACAGCTCACCTTAAATTACTTGTGTGTGTACATATTCATCAACTGTCTTACAGAGAAATACTTTAAAGCATTGTCTTCTGTCCCAGCACAGATTCTCTCTCAATAGCCCAGTCCTACTTCCTGTCAGTCAGGAAAAAGTGTCACTGATCAGGCTCCAGCCCTTAAAAAACCCCAAAGAAACCACTACACTTCTGCAGGCCAAGCACCACTGCACACCTTTTAGCTTCAGATGAAGAGAACAGGGAAATAAAAACTTTCCAACTTTCTATTCTAGTTTCCCTTCCCTCAGGAGAATGACTTCAGTTCCTGGCCCTTGTCACCTAGAGCCATTTTTATCATACAAAAATCATTCCTCTGGACTTCATCCCAATGATTTGCCTAATTTCAGCTCCTGTGCCAGGCACCAAAAATACCTTCTCCTCTCTGGGTAGCTGCACACCCTCTCCTCCCACCAAGCCCCTGCTCAGCACTCCCCTGGATGTGTGAAAAGTTCTGGGGAAGAGACACACTCCTGTCAGCACACTTTGAGCTCCCTGAATTACACCCAGCACATGACAGGGCGCAGGTTGATTCATCTCTGTAACTCCACTGAAACTCATGAATTGTAAGTCACAAAGACACCAAGAAAAGCTCCACACCCAGCTCTGAGGAACTCTGTATCTGAAGTCAGTGACAGCTCAGCACCAGCACAAACCATGTGGCTTCCTTGCCACAAGGCCCAAACGCACCTTTATGTTACGGGCACAATGAGAACAGGGATGAGGTGCAAGCAAGAGAGCTCTCCCAGTGCCTGAAGACACTGCCAGCCTCAGCAGAGCCAATTACTCATTCAAAATTAAGGCCAGCAAAATTTAGTAGGATTACTCTCTGTAATGGATGAAGCCTTTCCCTGATTACAGGCTTGTTCTTGCCTTGCAAACCCACGGTAATAACTGATGAATCTGGCTGTCCAGCCACACCAACTCAATTTACCTGCATCCCATCCCTTTCTCTCCCTCAAAAGTAAATCTGTTCCTACCAGGTTTGTACACCATTTGTGTACATCACGCCCAGAGTGAAAAACATCTGCTTTCCCATTCACCCCACTCACTCAATTACATCAAAGGCCAGTCACTTATCCCAGGGCAAAACTAGCTTTCAGAAAGCTCTAATTTGAGCAACATATCCCTGCTCTGATCCGTGGTGCTGCTGGACTGTAATCATTCACCCCCTCAAGAAACAAAAGCATACTGCTGTGAATGAAGTCAAATATTACCATAATGTTCTTTTTTTTCCACTAAATGTGACAATGAAAGTTTATTCTAGTGATTCTAGAATAACTGAACAGACCATGTAATGGAAATAGTCATCCTGTTCAATCTAATTTTGAGCTCATTTCACTTTGATTTTTCAAATTATGTGTTTCTATCAGAACAGAGATTTCTCTTCTGCTAGAGCAAAATTCAAATTCATGTTCACAGCTTCCAATAGAAGCACTTCCCCGGGTGATTCTTGAATCAGTTCCCTGCAGAAATCTTCAGGCAGCCTTCTCAGCTACTTTAGCAGAAAATAGTAAAGGTAGTATAAACACGCCCAAACATTGTTTATATTAAGTTCATCCTATGCAAGGAAACACGAGTTTGTTTCCAATAACACCGTGAAACAAAGTAAGACACAACATTTGCTTGTCTTTTGCCAAGATACACATTGTCACTTTCAACACAAGTGCACTTCCAGTCATTCAAGGTTCTGGCTGTCATCCTCTGAAACAATTATAGTTTTCAGTAACTTTCTATGCCTCAAATTTATATATTTATATGCCTCAAATATATATATTTACCAACTTCCCCACAGGCTCTCCCACTTCAGTTTCACTGACAAAAAAATCAAGAAAAATCCCAACCAAACAAAACCCAACCTGCAGTTGTCAGGCTGACTGTCTAAAAGCTCTATACTCACTGAAAGGAACACAAGGTGGGAGAACTTCACTACTGACTTAGTTTTACCAGTAGCAGGGAAAACCCTTGCAACAGGTTAAATAAAGTTTGTAACTAGTACTCTCTCCATGGAGAAGACTCAGGAAGTTTTAAGTGTCTGCTACGCTGTTGCTATCAGAAAAACAGCCCAGAACTGAGCTAAAAAGAATAGATTCATCATTAGGCCACGTGTAAGCCACAGATGTAAACAACCAAAGGTAAACACTGTCATATTAGGTAGTTTTGCTACTGCAGCATTTATGAAGTGTGATACAACCCAGTGATGTCGCTTTGAACTCTACCTGCATTTCAACTTATCAGGTGTGTCAGTAAAAAAAAAAAATCAAAGAGGACAACCATAATAAACAAACCGCAGTCCTAAAGACGATTTATGTTCAAACCAGTGTCAAATCTTTCCATAATATGCTAGAAACCACACAATTTTTTATATTATTTTCACAGTACAGGAGAAGTTCCATTGGGAAGCACGTGGCTTGCCTCACGATTAACCAGCGTTCTGGATTGTTCAGAGCCAGCCGCGCCCCGTGCTCCGTCAGCGGAGGGTGCGGGAGCCGCGCTGTCCCCGTCGCTGTCCCCGCACCGGCCCCGCCCGAGCGTGGGAACTCCCGGCGCCCCCGGCCCAGCGCCCGCCCCCGGCGCGGCAGCGCCTGGGAACCCCGCGGCCCGGCCCTCCTGGGGGCTCCCCTCCGAGGAGTCCCCGAAAATCCCCACGGCATCCCGGGGGGTTTAAACGGGGAGCCGCTAGCCCGAAAAGGCTCCCACGCCCCGCGTTCCCCGCTGGACGCCGCGCGGTGCATCCGCGCCCCCTCCTCCTCCTCCTCCTCCCTGTGCCGTTCCGTGCCCGGCTCGCAGCGCGCTCACCAGCTTGGGCTTGTTCCGGCTCTCCTCTTCCGCGGCGCGCCCGCTGCGCTTCGGGTTCATCCTGCCGGAGCTCAGCGGCTCCTCGCCGCCGCCCGCGCCCGGAGCCGCCTGTCCGTCCATGGCGCCGCGGGCCCCGCGCTGCCGCCGCCGCTGCC